>CAUEEP010000725.1:535000-577500 GCA_958450365.1 Mesorhabditis belari | reverse complement strand
TTTCCCCGTTTCCCAATCAATTCTATTCATGATTTATTCAAAAAAAAGACAAACTTTTCATCGTCTCAATTGTTTATTGTTTTTCTCGCGTTTGTTTTTCCACTTTTTTTTCGAATTCTTGATAATATTTTGTGTCTTTTTTATCAATTAATTCGTAATTTAAATTTCAAATTTCTTTTTTCTAGGGCGCCACAAATGCGGCGTGGATGGATGGCTCTGTGACGGGTACAAATGGGCAAAGTAAAGTAAGACATTCGATTATTTAAATATCTAGATATCTAGATAACATTTAGATCAACTTTATCCACTTTATGCCTTTCAAATTTCCCCCTTAAACCCAAGAATTTCAGGAGTCAGAGGCCAAAAACAACGCGAACAGCACAAGCGTCCGCAAGATGACTGGTAGAGCTTTAAAAACTTAAGAAAAACCTTTAAAAGAACCTTTAAAAACTAGAGTGTCTTCCTCGCGAGTAATGCCTTTCTTTTAAAACGCATACTTAGAAGCGACGACTTATATACGATTTTTTAAAAAAAATATTCAATTGTTTAACTGATTTGGTGGCGAATTCCCCTTCAAATGTAAAGATATTCAGTTTACTCGACGTGTAAAGAGAACTACTCGTAGTTGCTCGACTAAAAAACGTCGATTAATCGAGTAGAAATTAGTCATGCAGATTTTACTCGAGACTTTACTTTTACTTACTCGCGACGAACCCACTCTACTCATATCCGCATCTAAAGTATTCAACTAATCTAATTCTAAGGATTTCTTTGGCTAATTTATGCTAAAAACCTAGTATCTATGCCTGAGCTTAGCTTAATTGTAAGCTTAGCTTAATAGTAAGCTTAGCTTAATTGTAAGCTTAGCTTAATCGTAGGCTTAGCTTCGTAGGCTTAGCTTAATCGTAGGCTCCGCTTAATAGTAAGATTAGCTTAATCGTAAGCTTAGCTTAATCGTAGGCTTAGCTTCGTAGGCTTAGCTTCGTAGGCTTAGCTTAATCCTAAGCTTATCGTAATTGTAGGCTTAGCTTAATCGTAAGCTTAGCTTAATCATAAGCTTCAAGCTACAGTACCAATTCCTGTGGTATTCAGCTGTAAGATTGGATATCTTTCGAATCCTTTACACATTCTTTAGACAGAGTCATTTAGACATTAGACAGGTTTATTTACTCGAAAGGAAAACACTCTAGAAATTATAGGAGTGAAAAATTACTCGCGAGGAACCCAAAACACCACTATTAAAAGTGTGCTAAGCTTACGATTAAGCTAAGCTTACGATTAAGCTAAGCTTACGATTAAGCTAAGCTTACTATTAAGCGGAGCCTACGATTAAGCTAAGCCTACGAAGCTAAGCTTACGATTAAGCTAAGCTTACGATTAAGCTAAGCCTACGATAGCTAAGCTTACGATTAATCTAAGCTTACGATTAAAAACACCACTATTAAAAGATCTTTTCTTAGAAAATACCCCCTATAATTTGCGATTTCAGAAACGAAAGTCCCCGCGACGGAAAGTGATTCAAATAATGGGGATGGATCAGTGAATCATTCATCTTTCCCATCAACAACCACTCAAATCTCTTCTTCATCGGGGAGAAGTCGACGAAAAGCCCCGCCCAAAAAAGTCATCCTTGATGAGGAATTCTATGAGAATTCCCTCAAAGTAAGTACTTTGAAATTGCTCAAATCATTTCTTTTTTTGAAAAACTTCAATAATTCACGAGAATCATTTACAAAAAGGCATAAGAATAAGATCTAAATCGAAAAAAGAGTGAAAAATTTTGTGATTGCCGGAAGCGGGATTGAACCCTGGACCTCTTGACTAAGAGACAGGCAGCTTAGCCACTACGCTATTCGGTCAGCTGGTTGCCTCTGATTAAACTCGCCTTTTAAAGAAGTCTCTCTCAAAAATCCATTTGTTACCTTATTTTTTCAAATTTTCAATGAAATTTCCATCTTTTCTATTCCAATTTTCATTCATTATCTTGGCAATTGATAGCAAAATTGATTGAGAAAGATCCTTGAATTGTTCTTCTGCAATTTTGCCCTCTTTACAACCTTAGAAAGATCATTCTTCACTCTGAAAGCCTTCTTTACAGCCTCGAAAGATCTTTTTCACCCTGTAAGCCTTGAATCCGCTCCTCTTTTGATAGCAAACTTGATCCAGAGAGTTCCTTGGATCGTTCTTCTGCAATTTGGCCTTCTTTACAACCTTAGAAAGATCATTCTTCACTCTAGAAGCCTTCTTTACAACCTTAGAAAGATCATTCTTCCCCCTGCAAGCCTTGAATCTGTTCATCTTTACGAAATAAAGCTGATTTTAGAAAATCAAATAGCCTATCTGATGCAGTTTTTCACGCTGATTCCGAATCTGAAATCAGTTTTTGTCAAACGCTTCTCTATCGCGAGATTTATGCCATACAAGAAGTCTCTTTCAAAAATTCTGTTATTACCCTTTTTTTTTCAAATTTTAATCAGATTTCCATCTTTTCTATTCCAATTTTGATTCATTATTTTTGCACATGATAGCAAAATTGATCTAGAAAGATCCTTGAATTGTTCTTCTCGAATTTTGCCTTCTTTACAACCTCAGAAAGAACATTCTTCCCACTGAAAGCCTTCTTTACAGCCTCAGAAAGATCATTCTTCCCACTGAAAGCCTTTACAACCTCGAAAGATCATCCTTCACCCTGTAAGCCTTGAATCTGTTCATCTTTTGATAGCAAAATTGATCCAGAAAGATCCTTGAATTGTTCTTCTGCAATTTTACCTTCATTACAACCTCGGAAAGATCATTCTTGGCTCTAAAAGCCTTCTTTTCAACCTTGAAAGGAAAAGAAAAGATCATTCTTCACTCTGCAAGCCTTGAATCCATTCATCTTTACGAAATAAAACTGATTTTAGAAAATCATCTTTACCAAATTCTCAATTTTCGTCTTGTTTCTGAAAGAATTTTCTCTAAAAAACACCCCAAAACGTTCATTTGTCTTGTTGAAACCTTTTCCTCACGGATTTTCCATCCGAAATCTCAATCAAATAGTACTCTTTCTTCTTTTCCCTTTACAAAGCCTCTTCTTTTCTTTTTTCTTTTCACTCGTTTGTCCTTTTCTTTACATCGAATTTCTGCCAAATTTTCCTCAATTTTCCTCCAATTTTCCTCGCCTTTAGCCCCCCTTTTTGCTTTGAAGCTTTAAATCTTCTGTTTCTTCATTTTTTGCCTTTTTTTGCAATCGTTTTGATTAGAATTTGTTTCAAAATTGCCGATTTTCCCAAAATTCTGAGAAAAAAAAGCTTTTCAAGCGCTTTTTTTAGTCCTTTTCCGAAAATCTCTTCTTTTCAATAAGGCTTTTTGGTAAATTGACTCCAGCCAGGAGGATTTCAGATAAAACCTTTCATTCAAGTTCAGAAATTCATTCAATAGCTTGAAAAAAAACAAATAGCAAAAATCATTTCTAGCTTTTGAATTGCTTTTGAATTAACTGACTAATGACCAATGAATTACTTTTGATTGATTTTCCAGTCTCCGCGCACTTTAAGCTCTCGAAAATGCCTAAACATACCCTTTCTAGCACAAGGAAGTCTTCATTTAGCCTAAATCTCTGCTAAAAAAACGGATTTTTGATAGAAAATGTGTGTTTATACAACAAATAGTGCACAAAAAGTAGGCAAAAAAAACAGCGAGCTTGCTAGGGAATTCAATTTCAAAAGAAAATTCATTTAGAATAGACAGATTTTGAAGATCTTTATCTTTATATTATCTTTATGTTAAGTCCACTTTCCCATGCTATTAGGACCCAAAGAGCTTTTTTGACTCGGGAAATACCCTATCTGATGCAGTTTTTTCACGCTGATTCCGAATCTGAAATCGCAGTATTTTTGGCTTAAAGATGGCTGAGAAAAAGCCCGGAAAGTGGCTGACAAATCCTGCTTTTCGATTGTCTAAAAAGTAGAAATTTAGGCTTAAATTTGTATGCAGGGGTTTTCGGGGACGGTGAATCGATTGGAGGCATTCATTTTCTTCAATCTATCAACTGGAATTCGGATTTAATTTGGTCGAAATGTTTAGATGAATTCGGGGAAATTGTCTAGTGGGTAGAGGGTATAAAATCGGGTTACAGTCATCGAGTGAAGTGAAGTAAAGCTTTCAAATAGTCCAGTAATCTAGTTACTATTCGATTTTAACAGATTTAAATGTCAGTTTAAGCAAAATGACAGTTTTAAGGCTTGTCCAGAGTGTAGAGGGTATAAAATCGGGTTACAGGAATCGAGTGAAGTGAAGTAAAGCTTTAAAATAGTCCAGTAATCTAGTAATACTAACCCTCGGGGTCTAAAAGGGCATACGCCTGGCAAATGCGCGCACTAACCACTACACCAGCGAGGCCGTTGACTGAAGACAGTGCGTCGCCCTTATAAAGAGATCTCAAAAACTTGTATGCCATAAATTTCGCGATAGAGAAGTGTTTGACAAAAGCTGATTGCAGATTCGGAATCAGCGTGAAAAACTGCATCAAATAGGGTATTTCCGGAGTCAAAAAAGCCACGATAATTTAAAAACCTAGTTAATAAAGTAATTTTCAAGAATTCTTAATAAAGATCTTCAAAATTCATTCAAAATTTAGTCAAAATTCGGTCAAAATCTGTCTATTCTAAATGAATTTCCTTTTGAAATTGAATAATAGCTAGCGTACTGGACTACTCTTTAAGCTTCACTCGATTTTGTACCCTCTACCCACTAGACAAGCCTTAAAACTGTCATTTTGCTTAAACTGACATTTAAATCTGTTAAAATCGAATAGTAACTAGATTACTGGACTATTTTAAAGCTTCACTTCACTTCACTCGATTCCTGTAACCCGATTTTATACCCTCTACACACTAGACAAGCCTTAAAACTGTCATTTTGCTTAAACTGACATTTAAATCTGTTAAAATCGAATAGTAACTAGATTACTGGACTATTTTAAAGCTTTACTTCACTTCACTCGATTACTGTAGCTCGATTTTATACCCTCTACACACTAGACAAGCCTCAAAGCGGTCATTTTCCCAATTTTCATTTCATTTTTCTCATTTTTAAACGAAAATTTGACAAAATCAAATCAAAATTTGCAAATTTCAAAGAAGAAAACAAGAAGAAGCCTCAATTTTTCGCTGATTTTTGAAGTCTTGTCGAGAATCTTGTCCAGAATCTCATCTCTTTTCTACGCCACCGGATTACTGTAATTGCACAGCCATTCAGTATTTTTTCTCATTTGCAAATGTCGGATTACTTATCCCTAATTAAAAATTTTCTCATTTTCTTTTTTTTTTTTTTTTTTTGATTTGTTCGAAAAATTTGTTTCCTCGGATTAAGTGTGTTTTTTTCTTTTTCTTTTGCTAATTTCTTCCTTTCTTTTTCTAATTAAACAAAATCTTTATGCTCTATTTGCTTTATTAAATCTTTTTTTTCTTAGTATTCGCTAAATGAACCGAATGAAATTCGAATTTTTCGTTTAATTTCGAGATTTTTCTATAAAAAACAGCCATTTTCTGAAAGATTTTTGATTTTTTTGAAGAAATCTTAAAGATTTCTTAAAGAATCTTTTAATAAATAAAGATTTGAGAACTCTTTTTAAAGAAACTTTACTCCTAGACACTAATCTTAGCTTCAGTTCATCACAGAGAGAGGCCAGGACATCCTGTAATGTCTGGTCATCCAATGCCACAACCTGGTTCGGTCTTTTAAGCGAATCTCTAGCTCTAGCTCTAGCTCTAGCTCTAGCTCTAGCTCTAGCTCTAGCTCTAGCTCTAGCTCTAGCTCTAGCTCTAGCTCTAGCTCTAGCTCTAGCTCTAGCTCTAGCTCTAGCTCTAGCTCTAGCTCTAGCTCTAGCTCTAGCTTTAGCTCTAGCTTTAGCTCTAAATCAAAATTTCAGGGAGTCACTGTGGTGCCTGTCCGAGGTTTTTAATAGGTTTTTAATTGAATTTTTTTAAAAATAAACCTTAATCTAGAATGAATTTGGTAGAAATTTGATATTTTTCACTTTAGGTTTCGATTTTTTCGCTTTTAAAAGCTCAATCGGAATGGAAGGGATTAAAAAATTTTCTCTTATATCTTTCCTTATATTTCCCCTTTTATTTTCCCTTTTATTTTCCCTTATATAGAATGCCATTTTATATAGATTAGCGTCGGCTACCACCTAAATTCCATTTCCTAATAGCAGGATGAATTTAACACGATTTTAGAAGTCTAGAAGCTGGCTTGGCCCTGGTCCTAAAACCTAAAATCGATATAAAAGAGCTGTGTCTGTCTGTGCGCACTACTCCTCGACGCCTAGTTCTTTTAATCACTGGAAGTCCAACACTCAAATGTAATCCGCTATTCGTATCGTATTTTGCTGGCAATTATAGTAACCTGCCTGCCAGAATAACCTGCCAGAATAACCTGCCAGAAGCCAGTCCTAGATTTGGCTTGACTTACAGAAGCCAGAATCTAGTGGGAACCTCGTAAACAGATTCAAGAGCAAGTTAACTCGACTGGGCTTTTTGCTGATAATTTAGAGCTAAATTTGAGCTAAATTTGAGCATAAGCTATGGACAATTGCATGGCATTGCTATCAAGAATTATCAATATTTTCAAAGAGCTATTGCTCAACAATGAAATATTTGATTGATTTTAATCTTTTTTTTAAAGATAAAAGCCCTTTCCTGCTTGAATTTGGTGTTGAAGAAATTGCTCTATTTTCCTCTATTTTCCTCTATTTTCTTTGATTTTCTTCTATTTTCTTTTATTTTCTTTTATTTTCTTCTATTTTCCTCTATTTTCTTCTATTTTCTTCTATTTTCTTCTATTTTCTTCTATTTTCCTCTATTTTCTTTGATTTTCTTCTATTTTCTTCTATTTCCTTTCATTTTCCTCTATTTCCTTTTATTTAAACAATTTTTTTCATTAAAAACCATTATTTAATAATCTTTTTTTAATCAAAATCATTCTTTTCATTGAGAAAACTTTCAAAAGTCACAAAATGCATAAATTCCGAACAAAAAAACCAAAAAAATCTCATTTCTTCAAGTAGAAAGGGGCTTTTAATGAAGAAAAAGAATAAAAAGATTAGAAATTTTAATGAAAAGATTTGAGAATCCACCTTCAATCGACTTTTTTTGACTCATGACCTAATTAATTTCGCGAAATCCCAGTCTGCAAAGATGTTTTGATTGAGGATTAGTCTGAAATCTTCAAGAGAACTTAAAGAAATCTAAGAAATTAAAGAAATATATAATAAGATTAAAATTTAAAACAAAATCAACTACAGAAATCTTTCTATCAAAAAAAAAAACGATTATTTTTCAATGTCGATTATTTACAAATTTTCTGAGGTGAGTCTTCTTTTTGGGATTTTTAAACGCGCCCTATCTAGTAAACTGAACTTTCAGCGCTCTGCATCCTAGATTCCTAGCGTTTACAAAGCTAGGAAATCTAGGAAACTGAACTGAATCTAGGTTGCATAGCATTTGGAGGCCGTTAAGGAGGCCACAAGGCGCTCAAATGGCCACATTTCCAGAGTCCTAAGCTTTAGACGCTTATAACTTCTGACAGATTATCATTAAATAAAAACGAAATATATATTTGGAATCAGCATGAAATTCTGCGTCGAATGGTATAAGAAAACCGCTCAGTAGCAAAGAATTTGAGTTATAAAAATGACTTGATGTGCTAGAAGGGATGTTTTTAATCAATTTAAGCACAAAATACACCAAAAGTAGTAAGAAAAAGGTGGAAGAAAGAAAATCGGTATGCTAGATGGTTGCATTTACGAGAGAACAAAGTAAGGAGCTCAAATGACCACATTTCCAGAGTATTTGGAATCAGCATGAAATCTTTAGTCCCAACAAATCTTTAGACGCTCGTAACTCCTGACAGATTATCATTTAGCAAAAACGGAATATAGATTTGGAATCAGCATCAAATTCTGCGTTGAATGGTATAATTTTCATAGCATTTGACCGACTCAGTCAGTTGATTTTCCCTTATTCCTTTGGAAATGTCTTAGTCGTTAAATCTGAATGTAAAGGAAATCGCCCCATCCAGTAAATTGAACTTTCAGCGCTCTGCATGCTAGATTCCTAGCGTTTACAAAGCTTTTTAGCTGCAATTTGCATAGTTTAGTTGAACTTGAAGCTTTTAAATCCTCAGGAAATAGCTACGGACTTGAAATGAAAGTTCAGCTAATGAAATTGATACAATATCTTTTCTTAATTGATCAAAAAATGAAAACTAGTTAGTCTAAAAGTATTTTCATTTAATATTTCAGCTGTACAGTACCTTAAATCCAGCCTTTACATTCAGATTTAACGACTAAGACATTTCCAAAGGAATAAGGGAAAATCAACTGATTGAGCCGGTTATATGCTAAGAAAAATATACCATTCGACGCAGAATTTCATGCTGATTCTGAATATATATTTCGTTTTTGCTAAATGATAATCTGTCAAGAGTTATAAGCGTCTAAAGCTTAGGACTCTGGAAATGTGGCCATTTGAGCTCCTTGCGGCCTCCTTAACGGCCTTCTTAAAGGCCTCCTTAAAGGCCTCCTTAACGGTCTCCTTGCGGACCCGAACCGGTACAGCCGTGTGGTAGATTTCTCGTTTCTAGAGCCAGACCTCACAGACTCGATCCCACTTTGGATTCTTATTTTACTTTTACTTCTGTTAAGAATATGTGGTCATTTAGGTCTTAGCGGCCTGCTTGCAGGCTGGTTTTAATCAAGTCGTGGCCGAGTGGTAGGGGTCTCGTTTCTAAATCCAGACCTCACAGGTTCGACCCACACGTTCGCTTTCGTTTTGCTTTTTTCTTGCCCGAGTGACAAGTTAACCTTTTGGGTCCTAACGGCCTCCTTGCGAGGTGATTTCAATGCAGCCGTGGCCCTGTGATAGAGCCGTCGTTTCTAGAGCGAGAGCTCACAAGTTCGATCCACACTATCGATTCCGTTTTGTTTTTTCTTGCCCAAGTTGAAACCAACATTTAAAAAGTCTTGGTTCAGGCGTTCAGGCCAGTTTTCTAGGTTTTCTATGCGTTTGTGGGCCAAGCCAGGAGTAAAGACAAGAGCCTATCTGGATAGAAAAAGGGTTGTTCCAGAGGGATTTTTCCAAAGTTAAGACTAGAGCAGTCTTGACTGAAGTATTAGGTTGGCTTTACTGAAGTACTAGCAGTCTTGCCTGAAGTACTAGCTGGCTTTACTGTCTTCAGTATAAGTCCTGTAGGTACTGTAGGTTTGGTTCTGGTTACTGTAGTCGAAAAAGTTCTGTCTTGGTCTAGATTACAGGGTTTAAAGTCAAATTGTAAGAGGAATGAGAGGGAAAATTCGATTTTCCTGTCAAGAATGGTGAAATTCATGAATCTTCATCGAGTTTTATCCACTAAAAGCATATTTACGTCATATTTTCCCATTATTTTATTAAATATTTTAAAGAAAAGTATTCATTTTGAACTTATCCTTTCCTTTTTTGGAAGTCTTGCTGACAAATTCGCTTTTAGAGAGGTTTTTTGCAAAGATCACTTTAAAAAAACTCGCTTTTCTATATTAAAAGATCTAAAAGTCTCAAGATTTTTCACAAATTAACATTATAAATTCACTCAAAATGCATCTTGAACTCTTGAAAAGAGAGATTTTAACTTGATAATATCGAAATATCGAAATATCGAAATCTTTTCTTTTAATCACCCGAAGTCCAACACTCAAATGTAATCCGTTATTCGTATCGTATTTTGCTGGTAATTACAATAACCTGCCTGCCTGCCAGTCTGCCAGAAGTCTGCCAGAAGCCAGTCCTAGATTTGGCTTGACTTACAGACGCTAGAATCTAGCGGGAACCTCTTAAACAGATTCAAGAGCAAGTTAACTCGACTGGGCTTTTTGCTGGGCTCTCCGTAGGCCGACTTTCAGCTAGACTTGTTTTAAAATATTACAGAATATAAAAGAATCCAGTGCTTGGTCGATTTCTGATGTTAAATCTTTGAAATAGTTCAAGTTTTAGGCCACAATTTAGAGCTAAATTTGAGCTAAATTTGAGCATAAACTATGGACAGTGACAGTGACATTGCTATCAAGAATTCTCAATATTTTCAAAGAGCTATTGCTCAAGAATGAAATTTTTGATTGATTTTAATCTTTTTTTTAAAGATAAAAGCCCTTTACTGCTTGAATTTGGTGTTGAAGAAATTGCATAAATTGCGAAAGAAGTTTCTAGAAGCCTTCTTAAAGCTGAGCACATTGTTCGCTCAATGGTTCGAGTCCCACTCTCGTCATTTTTGCTTGTCTTGAAAAGCCTTTGATTTGTATTGAATTATTGATTTGCTATGCCATAAATCTGGCGTTTGCAAAGCGCCAAGACTGAGACAAATTCTCAAATTTTCTCACAAATCAAAAATTCGCTTTTAGAGAGGTTTTTTTTTGCAAAGATCACTTTGACAAAACTCGCTTTTCTATATTCAAAGATCTAGAAGTCTCAAGATTTCAAGAATTAGCATTATAAATTCACTCAAAATGCATAGATCACTCTTCAAAGAGAGATTTTAACCTGATAATATCGAAAACTTTTCTTTTAAACACCGGAAGTCCAACACTCAAATGTAATCCGCTTTTTTTGTAGAAAAATCATTCATAAATCTTCGCCGATTCTTGTTTTCTTCTCAAAAACCCATTAGTTGAGGGTGTTTACGGGGAATTTTTACGATTTTTACAAATCGAATCTGCAAAAATGATTAGAAAAGATGATCTTGAGTGTTTTTTTTTTCTTTTCTCTTAAATTCTAAAAACTTTTTGAAGTACTGTAACGAGTTAAATGATTAGAAATGTAAAGCTTTTCATTTTATATAAGTTTTATATAAGCCAGAACGCCAGAACAAATAATTTTAAGCTTTTGCCTTAAGAAAAAAACAACTCAACTCAATCCTTTCACAAAAATTTGTAAACGCCCACTTTCTAGCGCACTTAATCGCATTTAATTGAGCATTTTTCGCAATAGAATAAAGCAGAAAAGAATTCAGTGCAGAAAGGCTGTGTTTAAAGCAAAAGAGTACAATGTACAAAGTACAAGAGATGAAAGAAGTATTCAAAAGTTTTAATGGTCAAAATGATCAATTTTTAGTCCAATTTAAGCCTCAAAACTGTCATTTTACTTAAACTGACATTTAAATCTGTTAAAATCGAATAGTAACTAGATTACTGAACTATTTTAAAGCTTTACTTCACTTCACTCGATTCCTGTAACCCGATTTTCTACCCTCTACCCACTAGACAATTTCCCCGAATTCATCTAAACATTTCGATCAAATTAAATCCGAATTCCAGTTGGTAGATTGAAGAAAATGAATGCCTCCAATCGATTCACCGTCCCCGAAAACCCTTGCATACAAATTTAAGCCTAAATTTCTACTTTTTAGACAATCGAAAAGCAGGATTTGTCAGCCACTTTCCGGGCTTTTTCTCAGCCGTCTTTAAGCCAAAAACACTGCTTTTTTTTCTTAAAAAGACTGAAAATCTAGTATAGTTAGACTATTTAAAATAAAAAACTCAAGAATTCACTTAAACTATGGGAGTTTTAGTGTTTAGAGGCGTTCTATTAGAGTATTTATTGTTAGAGTCTTTACTGTAGATATGGAATGAAATAGAACGAAAATGGAGAATAGCTCTAAGCATTGGCGCTCTAATCACAGCATGAGTGCTACTACGGGTGTCGAAACAGGATCGTGTGCGTTGTAGACAAACGCGCTCTTGACTGCGTCACCTCGACTACCTTTTCTTCAAAACATTCAACCAGAAAGTCGCCATAGCAGTTGGGAAAGCGATTTTTTTACCGCTCACACGATCCGGGTTCCACCGAATATAATATTTCTTTATATTTTTGCGCTAGTTGGTTCGTTGGAAAGCTGAAAGACAAAACACAATGAACGCGTTTTTCTCGACACTGGTTCAAGCTACAGTGTTCGTTTGAATATCAAAAAATAACCCTGAATTTCAGCTATTTTTTGATACCCAAACGAACACTGTAGCATATACCAGTGTCGAGAAAAACACGCTTAAAGTTAGACTACGCGACTATACGGCAGCGGAGTCTAATTTTAAACGCGTTTTTCTCGACACTGGTTCAAGCTACGGTGTTCGTTTGAATATCAAAAAATAACCCTGAATTTCAGCTATTTTTTGATACCAAAGACGCATCTTTTGAAAGCACGCGCGCTCTGAAAAAAATGAAAAACTAAAAACTTTTGCGACTACGCGATTGTACGAGGGTAATGGGGTACTATTAAAGTATTGACGATAGATAATATTGTACTTTCACTAGATTTCAGTATTTGTCCAGTACATTTCCCCTTTAAACAGTAAACAGACAGACAAACAAGTCGCCATAGCAATTGGGAAAGCGATTTTTTACCGTTCACACGATCCGGGTTTCACCGAATCTAATATTTCTTTATATTTTTGCACTAGTTGGTTCGTTAGAAAGCTGAAAGACAAGACACAATCAATATGCGCTTTGGCATAATGAGAGAGCAGCAAAAGGGAAAGGAATAAAAAAGGGGAAAGGAATAAAAAAAGGGGAAAGGGGACACATAACGCGGATGAGAGTGGTCCTTTCCAACATAGAATGGGCCTCTCTGAATGAAAAAAGACCCAGTGTGGCTGGCTGGCTAAAACACGAAATGTGGGGAGAGACTGGAGTGGAAGAGGGACAGCTCAAAGAATGGGGAGCTGTTTCCTCCACACCCCCTTCTGCAACCACAATGAGCCAATGCTTAGAGCTATTCTCCATTTTCGTTCTATTTCATTCCATATTTACTGTAAAGACTCTAACAGTAAAGACTCTAACAATAAATACTCTAATAGAACGCCTCTAAACACTAAAACTCCCATAGTTTAACTTCATTCTAGAAAATCATCTTTTTCTCAGCTCCTAGACTTTTCCTAACTATTCTTTTATTACCCAAAAAAATACTAGATTTCAAGGGCTATGATTTGAGACCCAAACGAACACTGTAGCATCTACCAGTGTCGAGAAAAACACGCTTAAAGTTAGACTACGCGACTATACGCGTGTGGAGTCTCGCTTTGAACGAGTTTTTCTCGACACTGGTTTAAGCTACAGTGTTCGTTTGAATATCAAAAGATAGCCCTGAATTTCAGCTATTTCTTGATACCAAAGACGCATTTTTTGAATGCACACGCGCTTTGAAAAAAATGAAAAACTAAAAACTTTTGCGATTACGCGATTGTACGAGGGGAATGGGGTACTATTAAAGTATTTACGGTAGATAATATTGTACTTTTACTAGATTTCAGTATTTGTCCAGTACATTTGCCATTTCTCCTTTCAGCTTACCAGAAATCCAAAAATTTTCAAAAATTTCCCCATTAGACCTAAATTATTGATAGTACCGTATTTATAGTATTGATAGCCCACTTTTTGTACTAAATCAGCTTTAAATTATCTGTTATCAGCAGCTTCGCCGTTGCAGCAAAAGAATTTTGGAGGAAAAAACAAAAGAATTCGAAGGAAAGTCGAACCAGAGACCTCTCTCTCTCCCGTCGTTTGAGAGACGCGCGCGTTAACCACTCGGCCATGACATGGCGCAGTGCGATCGATGACTAGCCCATACGATCCGGGTTCGACTTCCGCTCATATCAGCAATTTTGGTTTTTTGATAATTTAAAAGCATTTTGGATAACTATATGGGGTTCTAAGCCAAACAAACTATAAGTTATTTGAAGGGGGACCACTGGGTGCGGAGGAGTAGTGCGCACAGACAGACAGACAAAGAAACAGACAGACAGACAAACAGACAAACAGACAAACAGACAAACAGACAGACAGACAGACGGACAGATAGACAGACAGACGGACAGACGGACATACAGACAAACAGACAGACATAGTTCTTTTATCTAGTCGATAGCTATTCCACTTTGAATGAAGATTCAGTAAATCCAGAGGATTTAGCATTCCTTTCAATCAAGACAAGCGATTCCCAGCGATTTTGTAACATAAACTTATCGAAATCTCAAATTTTAATCGAAAAATGTCTCTCGAAACCCACATATTTTTTCAATTTCCTAATCTCTAGAGTCTAGAGTAGAATTTGACCGTTTAAGCCAAGAATTCTGCGTAGTCTACTCGACTTTTCCCCTCTTTTCCCAAATCTCAATGACTTTTCATCGTTTTCCTTTATAATCTTTCAGAAATGATCTATTTTCTAGAAACGATTGTCTATTCTGTGCTTTGTGCTCGAAAATCTATAAACACAAGCAATCTAGTGCACTGATTACTATTTTTCTTGGCTTAAAGTGCGCCAAAAAGTCTTCGTTTACAGGATTTCGAGAGCACAAAGTACATTGCTTGTACTTTGTGCTCAGAATTCTCCAAACACCCGTTGTCTAGCCGACTGAAATCTCATTTCTCTTGCATAAAAGAGTCATTTCTGTAAGAAAATAGAGAATTCAGCGCCCCAGAAAGCTTGCGTTTAGGGAATTTTTGAGCACAAAGTTCACCAATGATGGAGAAAAATTGTACAAAATTTTTATTCAAATTTTTATGAAAATTCTTTTTCAAATCTTTCTTTTAAACATTAAAATAACAAAAATTGAATATAAATTACAATAATTGAGACGTTAATTTAAAAATACCGACTGGGGCTACCAGTGGTGAATTTATCGCATACTATAATAATAATACTTTATTCAAACGATAAAGTGAAAGAAATCATGAGTGAAAGAAATCAATCACACTTCTTTTTCCTACAACTGAATAAAATAAACAAAAATTTATACAAAAACTAACTTACCAATCAATTGCTATCATTTGACATTTAAAAATTTCATTCTTTCGATATTCGTAACCATTGTCATCCATTGCCATTGCCATTCGTAAATAAGCGTTCGTCCTTTCTGCGTTGAAACCATTTCCCACTAAAGAATTGAACAATCAAACAATCGTTAATCATAAATAGAACAATTCTATAGTTTTAAAAAAGCCAAAAACTGACCGAAAGACAGGAAATCGTTTTTTTTCTCGAATTGACGACATTTCTTTATCTAAAATTTAAAATTTAGACAATAAATGAAAGCAATTAACAAAAAGAACAAAAAGCAAACAATTCTTTTGATAAAATGGGCCTTAGAAATAGAAATGCGATCAAATGCGCACTCGTTTCTGCCAAAAGCAACGGTTTTCAGACAAAAGGGTTAGCTGGCGAGCTAACTTTTATAATAATAATACTTTATTCAAACGATAAAGTGAAAGAAATCATAGAGAAATGCACAGTGATACTTAATCATACAATACATACTGAAATCAATAAGCCAATTACTTACGGCAAAGAGCCACTAGATCTAAAGCATCGATACGTTTCTTGAATATGAAAAGCGACTGAATTTCTCGTATGTCGTTTGGGAGCAAGTTCCATAATCTAGCGGCTCTAACGGGAAATGAATTTGATAAAGAGGCATTGGAAGCAAAGGGAATTTGCAAAAGGAATGAGCCACTTCTGGGCCCTGACCGCGGTTTAAATTTGAAAAAGTCTATAAACAAAGGGCTAATCTGTTTACAACGGAGGATTTTGAAAGTTTCTTTTTCAAATCTTTCTTTTAAACATTAAAATAACAAAAATTGAATATAAATTACAATAATTGAGACGTTAATTTAAAAATACCGACTGGGGCTACCAGTGGTGAATTTATCGCATACACGAAATATATCAATCACAATACAACGACACACACAATACTAGGCTATATCTTAACTTAACCCACGTCATGACAGACGGCTCCCTAACCCTAAGCTCAATGGGGAACTAAATAGCTTTTTTGGTGGTGAAGGGAAGATGACGATGAAGGAGTGGCTTGTCACTTTAAAGAACTGGGGCCACAACCACCAGACTGCCCTCCAGAAAACCTCTCAACCCGAAGGGGGTGACCATGTCGCAGGGAAAGGAAATCCGAAGGGGGTGACCATGTCGCATGTGGGGTTCGAACCCTCGACCTTCCGATTAAGATAAAAGACACTTAACCAGTCAGCCACACGTGCTCCGTGCTAATTACGTGAAAAAAATCGCTTTTTTTCTTACGTAAAAAAATCTTCAATCTTTTTCCACCCCAAAAATTTCCCCAAATTTTTCGTTTCAATTAAATTGCAAAAACAGCAAAAAGAATGAGAAATTTGGGGATTATCGAAAAAAAATACAGAATTTTATTGAGGATTACATTCAATTTTTGTTTTTGAAAAGTCTTTTCCCCAATTTTTTTCTCTAGACTTTTCCTAACTACTCTTTTGATTGCAAAAAAAAAACTAGATTTCAAGGGCTATCATTTGAGATCCAAACGAACACTGTAGCATCTACCAGTGTCGAGAAAAACATGCTTAAAGTTAGACTACGCGACTTTACGCGTGTGGAGTCTCGCTTTGAACGAGTTTTTCTCGACACTGGTTTAAGCTACAGTGTTCGTTTGAATATCAAAAGATAGCCCTGAATTTCAGCTATTTTTTGATGCCAAAGACGCATTTTTTGAAAGTACGGGTGCTTTGAAAAAAATGAAATACTAAAAAACTTTTGCGACTAACCAGTGTCGAGAAAAACACGCTTAAAGTTAGACTACGCGACTATACGTCTGTCTCTTTCTACGCGTTTTTCTCGTTCAATCAAGCTAAAACTTCTTTAGAAAATCTTAGAATATATTGGAGTTATAGCATTTCGAATAAAAAAATCCAAAAAACAAAACTGAGCAAAACCGGAGTCGAACCAGGGTCATCTGGGCTGTAGACGAGAGCCCTCCCTCCTGCGCCACGACCACGCAAAGACTCTGCCAGAAAAACCCGCTCTTAACCGACCTTTTCGGCTAATTTGAATATATCTGAAGTGGAGATGTGAGAAAGGGATCCAATGATTGAAAGGAAGACATCTAATGAGAATTTCGTCCCATTCCCCCTTTTCCCTTCGCTGGCACTTCAACTCCCCTTCTTTTCCCTCAAAGCTGAAATATTTTGTGGGAAATATTCAGATTTCGATTCATTTTCAACCTTTCCTTTTGGTCAGCTCAGCCCTGAGTCACATCTTTTAACATTTTAAACTTAACTGACTTACAGAGTCAGATTAATGTGTCCAACAGATCACTAGGGTCTGTAGGTGGGCCAGATCAAGTAATGCTAAGGTTAGGGCGTCAGAAGACAGCACTAGAGCTGGCTTCAGACTGGCAACCTGCTTTGGAACAGCCCCGGGACAGAAGTCATACTTAGTCTAATAGTAAGCCAAGGCCACATGGACCTAGACTTAGAATTAGCCATAAAATAAGCAAGTAAATAAGGGTAAGAGACGAGCGAGAGCCAGCCATTCAGTAGCCCATGTTTGAACTGATTTATGAGGCGGTTACACGCTGTTTCGAACTGCCTCGGTGGCATAGTGGATAGTATTCAAGATTATCTAGCTGATCGCATTGTTCGCTCAATGGTTCGAGTCCCACTCTCATCATTTTTGCTTGTTTTGAAAAGCCTTTGATTTGCAATATTGAAGTCTTTGAATTATTGATTTTGTCATAAATCTCGCGTTTACAAAGCGCCAAGACTGAGAACAAATTCGGAATCAGCGTAGTCGATTCTATAAGACGATTTCGTTCTGAAAGGCCATTTGAAAGCTAAGCTAAGGCTAAGCTAAGGCTAAGCTAAGGCTAAGCTAAGGCTAAGCTAAGGCTAAGCTAAGGCTAAGCTAAGGCTAAGCTAAGGCTAAGCTAAGGCTAAGCTAAGGCTAAGCTAAGGCTAAGCTAAGGCTAAGCTAAGGCTAAGCTAAGGCTAAGCTAAGGCTAAGCTAAGGCTAAGCTAAGGCTAAGCTAAGGCTAAGCTAAGGCTAAGCTAAGGCTAAGCTAAGGCTAAGCTAAGGCTATCTAGAATATTGAGATTCCTCCAGGATTTCCCCCCATCTTCTTGTCATTTCCATTTCCCCTTTTTCCCCATTTTCCTTTCCAATTTCATTCTACATTTTCCCCTTTCTGATATTCGAATGAATTCTCGAGTATCCCTCTTTTTATTCCCTTCCTTTCCCCACATACTCGGTTCACTGAATATTACGCTATTTTATGAAGTAAATCCTCGTGCTTTCAAAAGTTTACTAAACAAAATGATGATTCCTATCGATTATAAGATTAACTTTTCGATTTTAGATCTCAGATGGGATGTCCGAACCCCAATCGAGTCTCCCTACACACACTGCCACCGGGCACACAACCACTAGGTTTGTACTGAACGATACAGTGGACATAGACTCAAAAAAACGCATCTAGCATCTTCTTTAGACCTTAGAATATATTGTAGTTGTGCTATTTAAAAGCAAAAATTCAAAAATTCAAAGTTGAAGACATTCTGGAGTCGAACCTGAGTGCTGTACTGAACGAGAGCGAGAGACAAACGCGTTACCGACTGCGCTACATTCAGATCATTCCTAGCTAAACGAAAAACCCCTATTAAGCGGGTTTTTTAGCTTTCCAGATTTGGCTTTGTTTAGCTTTACTTACTCTTACAAGGAAAATACCGCAGCTCACCCTTGTCGATCGTTTAATAGCAAAATCGAGGTTCTAGAATTGCTGGTCTCAATGGAGCAAAAATCAGCTGCCTCTGCGCCCGCAAACGCGAGATATCTGGCATAAAAGTTTGCGAAATCTTGCTTAAAAGACTTCTCTCTCGATTTTCTAGTTTTTCTTTTCGAATTTTTTTGTTTAAAGACAAAGCTGAATGCTGGAAACTGAATATTCCGTAAAATTAAGAAAAGCCAAAAGAATTCCTAGCTGAAGACTAGAACTCGAGCAAAAACATCGTCTTGTAGCCAAGATTCTTATCCACTGCGCCATCCATATCCTCTACGCGCGAGAGAAGCCTTTTAAGCGAGATGTCCCAAACATTTTACATTCTGCAACGTCTATTTTTGGCGCAATAGTCTCAAGCAGAAAGGCGTAATGTCCGTTTTGTAGCCAAGACTCTTATCCCCTGCAGAACCAGCTCTTTGACCTTCGCTGAATGCTGGAAACTATGAATATTCCTTAAAATTAAGAAAAGCGAAAAGAATTCCTAGCTGAAGACTCGAACTCAAACAAAAAGATCAACCGTTCGTCTTGTAGCCAAGATTCTTATCCACTGCGCCATTCCTATCCTCTTTTAGAAGCCTTTTAAGCGAGATGTCGCAAACTTTTTATATTCGGAACCTCTATTTTTGGCGAGGGTAAGCTGAGGAACTTCCCTGTTAAGTCTGACTTGCAAAAAGTTTCTGTAAATGGCCAAGCTGTATCTAGATTGGATCATCTAGAACCTAGATCATCTAGAGCCTAGATCGTCTAGAGCCTAGATCATCTAGAGCCTAGATCATCTAGAAACAGAAATTAGCGTGCTCAGCTTTAATCGAAACACAATTTCTCGAAATTAATGATGATCCATCCCTTTCAGCGACACTTCAAGCGAAGCAACGCCAGAGGTGACATCCGAAGAACTATTGCTGCGATTGCAAACGGCACTCGGCGGTAATATCGATGTACAACAGCTATTGGCGCAAATGATCAACACCGGTCCACTTGGAATGCCCCCATTTACTTCATTTGTGCAACCAAAGGTGGGAATTTTAGAAGGGTCTCCAACCGCGGTCATGGCCAAGTGGCTAAGAGTCCAGTATCCTAGGCGAGGGGTCGAGGGTTCGATCCCGCTGACAGGTTTTTTGATTCTTTTTTCTCATTTTTTAAGATCTAAAACGTCTTAAAACTATCGTAATCCAGCTCTAGAATCAAATTTTAATCTTGTAATTGAAAAATTATCTAAATAAAAATGATTTTAGACTGAAACCGATGAACACTTGTTAGCCGTTTTGCAGAATCAAATCGCGAACACAGCAGCTCAGCAACAAATCTGTGAGTGAAGAGAAATATATGAGAGTTGCAAATTTGAAGCTAAAGCCTAGATCTAAAGCTTTAAACAATATCTTTGAACAATAGTTAATTGATGTATACTGAGGTTACCGATTTGGCACACACATAATCACAATTTACACAGAAAGACCTAGAGAATCTTGTATCGTTTGTGAGGATGATGTAGGAGACGATCTAGAAGGAGAAGGCTATCCGTTTTATATGAGCTTGCGGCTTAGACAAGTCTATCTATCCCTGGTTATCCGAATCCAGAGGAGAAAGGGCCTAGGAGGGCCTGGGGGCCTAGGGAGGCCTGGAGGAGACTTTTGTTTCGGTTGGCTCTTTTCGTTCCAGTTTTGGTTTCGGTTCAACCAAAGTCAACCAAAATCTTTTGATTCGGTTCGGTTGAACGGAAAAGATGAGTTTTTCGGTTTTGGTTCAAGAAAAGATGAGTTTTTCGGTTTTGGTTCAAGAAAAGATGAGTTTTTCGGCTCGGTTCGGTTCTGTTCAACCAAAAAGATGAGTTTTTCGGTTTGGTTTTGGTTCAACCAAACTTTCGGCTCGATTCGGTTAACCAAAACCGAAACCGAAACCGAAAAAGAACGTTTCCGGTTCAACCGAAACACAAGTCTACTAAGGGGGACCGGTCTTGGAAACCAGTTCATCATATGGATGCTTACCTACAGCACTTGGTTCAGGGAAGATATCTGACTCATCTGCTGGATTCGAACCAGAGACTAACTGAGCCCAACGTTGCAATTTGGCAGATCTGACGTTGGCAGATCTGGATACAGTGTTTCAACGTGCTTCAATCGAAAGCTTCAAGCAAACCATCATCTTTACTCTCTCAGCGAAAAGCAAAAAGCTTACGACACTCGGGATTCCCAAACCGTCTCCAATCCAATTACTAACCAAGTCCAACGTTGCTTAACGTTGCTTAACGTTGCTTAACTTTGCATCTGACGATCTGACAGGATACCGTGTTTCAAAGGCTGGATTTAAAAATACCCTTTTTCTTTCAGTAGCTTTAACATCAGCAGTCCCTTTCAATCCATCCACGCCGATCGAGACGTCCTTCACCGCGTCCACATCAAAAGTGAGGCTTTTAAAAGAATTTTAAGCTTTAAGATAATGAAAATCTTCATTTAATAACTTATTAGCTTGATCTATCTGATATCTTATCTGATATTTTTGCAGTTAACTCACTCGGAATCTCCATCAACCTCAACTCGACCGGCTTCTCAACCGCAGAGAGCTCAAAAAAGGAAACTCTTCGAATCGGTTCAGGTAAATTTTGTTGATTTTATTAAAATTTACTAATCCAACTATTGTTTTATATTGTTTTTCTTCATTATTTCTTTTCTGAGTTGGAAGTTGATCAAATTTTCATTCTTATTTTGATCTTCTGCACTGGGATTTATCCAATCAAAGTTGAAATCCATAAAAGCTAATCAAAAGCTAAGCAAAAAGCAACTTTTCTTGTTCTTTATGCTCTAGCAAACGTAAACTAATTGGCACACTATATTAGCTAAAAATGCTTTAACTTTCTTTTAAACTCTTACACTTTTGCTTTTGCTTTTTTTTGTTTTAAATTAACTTTTGAAAGTTGTAAAAAATCGAATTATAAAGCTAGAAATTGAAATTTCAGAATTCTTTTTGCTAAAGAATATTTAAAAAATCTGCATAGTGTATAGGGAAATGAGGGAAAGAGGGGGAAAAGGGGAATGTTGCGATGAAAATCGAGGACCCATCGATTCCCCTCAATTTCTTTGCTTTCCCTTAAAAAGAGACCTTAGTTGGCCTTTTTTTCCTTTCTTTCCCTTTCTTTCTTTCCCTATCTTCCCCTTTTCTTCTCCTTTCTTTCCCCTTTCTTTCCCTTTTCCTTCCTTTCTTTCCCTTCTCTTTCCTTTCTTTCTTTCTCTTTCTTTCTCTTCTTTCTCTTCTTTCTCTTCTTTCCCTTCTTTCCCTTCTCTTTCCTTTCTTTCCCTTTCTTTCTTTCTCTTTCTTCCCCCTTCCTTTCCCCTTTCTTTCCCTTTCTTTCCCTTTCTTCCCCTTCTCTTTCTCTTTCTTTCTCTTCCTTTCTCTTTCTTTCCTTTTCTTTCCCTTTCTTTCCTTCTCTTTCCTTTCTTTCCCTTTCTTTCTTTCCCTTCTCTTTCCTTTCTTCCCCTTCTCTTCCCCTTTCTTCCCCTTCTCTTTCTCTTTCTTTCTCTTCCTTTCTCTTTCTTTCCTTCTCTTTCCTTTCTTTCCCTTTCTTTCTTTCCCTTCTCTTTCCTTTCTTTCCCTTCTCTTCCCCTTTCTTTCCCTTTCTTCCCCTTTTCTTCACTCGAATGCAAATGCCGATTCCAGTCAAATGGGGAAAATACTCAGAAAAACTCCAGGATACTTTTATGAATAATTTTTTAAACCTTAAACCCTAGATCTTAAACCTTAGATCTTGTTATCAGGCTAAATTTAAGCTTAACTCTTGAGAATTTAAGCTTAAATCAAACCTAAAAACTTTTGAGTATTCAATGCGCAAGAAAGTTGCGCATTGAATGCTCAAAAGTTTGTGCTTACAGAAAAATCTATTCTAAAATACCCCCCAGCTTTCTTTTGAGTCGCTAAACGCAATCATTCTAGTGCACTGAATTCTCTATTTCTTCCTGAGTTAGCTTTCTTTCTTAAGAAGAGTCAAGTATGCTAGAAAGGGTGTGTTTGCGAATTTCAGAGCATAAAGTACAATAAGACTCGGCCAGAAGTGTTCTTTATGCTCAAAAAATGGTAAACACAATGTTTCTGAGGCACTTAAACCTTTTTAAAGCTTTCGATTTTACTTTTTTATCGAAAAACTGCTCATTCAACTAGCTGTTTACGCAAATTTTCGCAAATTTTCTCTTTCGGGTAAACAATTTTTGTGAAAATCGGGACAAAATGACAAAATGGACAAAAAAGAATCGTTTTTTCGAGTTGATGAGGGGATTTTCGTGTGTTTTGAGGGTCATTTCTTTCTTTTTTTCAATACTATTCATGAATCTCTTTCTTTTTTTCAATACTATTCATCTCTTTGCAAACAATCAACTCATTCCCTTTTTTCAAATCAATTTCAAAATCAATCAACCATTCATAATTAAATGATACACTTTTATAAATTCCCTTTCCTTTTGACGAGCTTTCAAGTGCATTTTCTTTAGATTTAATAATCAAAATTAAAAGCTACACTTTAAACCTCTAATTGCTTTCGTTTCAGTTGAAAATGAAAGCAATTAAAAGCTTTATTTGACGATTGTTATCGATTTGGATAGAAAATCGTGCTATTTCTTTTGTATAACCTATAAAAACAGAGAAAAACAGCCTTAAAGAGTTGTGCGCCGTTTTTATATCGTCAACCTAGAGCCTAGATCATCAAGAATCTAGATCATCTAGAGCCTAGATCATCTAGAATCTAGATCATCTAGAGCCTAGATCATCTAGAATCTAGATCATCTAGAGCCTAGATCATCTAGAATCTAGATCATCTAGAGCCTAGATCATCTAGAATCTAGATCATCTAGAGCCTAGATCATCTAGAGCCTAGATCATCTAGAATCTAGATCATCTAGAGCCTAGATCATCTAGAATCTAGATCATCTAGAGCCTAGATCATCTAGAGCCTAGATCATCTAGAATCTAGATCATCTAGAGCCTAGATCATCTAGAATCTAGATCATCTAGAGCCTAGATCATCTAGAATCTATTAGGTTGTCCAGTTATAAATGCGCGTTTTTAAGATAACAACTCTTTATTTTAAAACCAACAGTTTAACAGCTCAATCAACAATATATTCACCATTTGTTAACAATATTTGTTTCCATCTTCCATGCAAAGAATGAATTCCCTCCGCGTAAAAATTGGCTTGTTTTGAGGCAAAGAAGTCGGCTATCCATTTTTCGACCTCTTGAACTTCTTTGAACTTGTTTCCGGCCAAGTGGCTTCGCATTGAGCGAAATAAATGGTAATCCGAAGGAGAAATATCCGGAGAATATGGCGGATGCGGGAGAGTTTCCCAGCCCAACTCTTCGAGTTTTTCCTGAACAATCTTTGCAACGTGTGGACGGGCGTTATCTTGAATGAACTTTATGTTTGAAGGATCAAGGCCTTTTTGTAGCAATACATTGTTCACTCGTTCCAATTGTTGTGCATACGTTTCACCCGTGATTGTTTGCCCAGGTTTAAGCAGCTCAAAATACCCAATTCCTTGGGAATTCCACCAGACAGTAGGCATTACTTTCTTGTCAAGGAAGTCGGGTTTTGGTGTTGGTATTGGCTCCACACCAGGTTCTAGCCTTTGCCGTTTTCGTGTAGAATTATCATATTGAATCCATTTTTCATCGCAAGTAAGGATTTCATCGTAAAACCCAGTATTTTTTGCCAAACGAAGAAGAATACCCGCCATAGCGACACGAGTAGCTTTATTGGCATTGCTGAGAAGATGAGGACCCATTTCCCTTGTCGGCTTGTTTTCCCCAATTGATTTAAATGCTCGGAAATGGTTTGAGAGCTTACTCTAAATATTTCTGCAAGTTCATGCGTCGTTTGTCGAGGATCCATTTCTATCGCCTGCTTCAGTAGTGCATTATCGATCGCAGGAGGTCGTCGTTGGTGGTCTTCGTCTTCCAAAGATTCATTTCCTTCTCGAAATCGTTGAAACCATCGGCGATCGAAATAGCATCTTCGCCAAATACTTTGCAGAGATCTCGATGGGATTCAACGGCATTTTTGCCCAATTTGAAGTCATAACAAAGACTGGCACGATGACGAAACTTCGTCTCGGTCATTTAAGCACGGAAATTAAATAAAAAATGAATTAGTTTAACGTCAAAGACACGAAAAGTTGTAATAAATAAGAAATCTGAACAACATATAGAGAATAGGGTTTGATAAAATTGTATAGCCCTAAGGTACGCTGTTCAAGAGCAGGCGCGCATTCATAACTGGACAACCTAATAGATCATCTAGAGCCTAGATCATCTAGAGCCTAGATCATCTAGAAACAGAAATTAGCGTGCTCAGCTTTGATCGAAACACAATTTCTCGAAATTGATGATCCGATAAGCCCCTTTTCATAGCCCCTATGAATATTCCTTAAAATTACGAATAGCAAAAAAGAATTCCTAGCTGAAGACTGAGAGCAGAAAGGCGTAATGTCCGCCTTGTAGAGCTCTTATCCACTACGGCACCAGCTTTTTGACGTCCAAGTATAAAAAATAATCTTCAAGTTATTGTAATCGTAGCAGAACAGAATAGACATTGAATTGATGAATAATCTTAAATTCGAAACATTTTAATCTTTAGAAAAATCTAGACCTCTAAATCACTTTTTAAAGTCTTTACCCCACCAAAAACCCACCAAAAAAAGACTTATTCTTTTTCAAAAAAGGATTCCCTCCAATCTGATCAACTTGTGCGTGTTTTCTCTTTTTCTTTTCTCTTTTCTCTTTTCTCTTTTCTCTTTCCTCATTGAGCTGAATCTTTTCTATCAATGTCAAACCTTGACTCTTTTTCATAGAGATCTATCGCTTAAACAAATGTTGAAGAGACTTATAGATTTACAGTAAAAGAAAGAACTCTTTTCCTACTCTTTCCTTACTCTTTTCCTACTCGTTTTTCCATTTTTAACCCTCTCACCTGTACTCGATACTCTTTTTCTCAAAACTTCATCAACTTTGCCCAATTTTCATCCAGTTTTAAATCATTTACTCGTTTTTTTTAACAACCACTAAGCCTTTTTTTGATTTCTTTTTGTTTAATCTTGCTAAAAACTAAACAAAAAACAATAAAAAACAACAAAAACCGCCTTTTTAAATGTTTTAAGCTATTTTTAAGCCATTTACCTGTCACTTTTTCATAAATAAACTCATTTTTTCTTGTTTCTTTGACGAATTAGTTGTAAGAAAGTGTTATTTTAAGATTTTGATTATATTCTTATGTAAAAGAAGATCTTTTCTTTCTTTCTTTAAGGATAGATTTAAAAAGAAAAGATCTTTTTTTAGCTATCCGTCAAATAAAAGGAAAATTTTCATTTTTTTTTTACGTTTTGACTATTTTCTTATGTAAAAAAAGCTCCGATCCGCTAAATAAAAGAAAAAATTTTATCTCTTAGATATCTTTTTATCAAATTTAACCTATTATATCCTGTAGCGCTTTTTGAGTTCTATTTTGAGCAGCTTGCCGATCCGGTTAGCAGTCTTGTCTCTTAAGCGGAAGCTCTAGAGTTCAATGACGCTAGCAAGATCAAAATGTTTCTTTTTCCCCACCAAGTGGGCTTATTTCTTTCACTGAGAAAGAGTTGGCGCATCCAAATTTGAGCTCAAATTGGTTTTTGGTCGTTCAATTTAAATAGTTTTTATATCAATCGATAGAGAGAGAATTTGCGCATCGAATGATACCAAGAACATTGAAATTGAATGATTGTGCGCCGAGATATTTGAGCTCAAAGTTAGATTGCTAAGGAGAAAAGGGGCGGGACGTATATAAGATGTCGCAGTGACCCGGTCCCTTTACCATTGGCAATTTAACTTTAAACTCAAATTTCTTGAGGTTTAGCTGTTCAATTTCAATAGTTTTATATCAATCGATAGAGAAAGACTTGGCGCATCGAATGATACCAAGAACGTTTAAATTCGACAGCCCAACACCAAAATATTTGAGCACAAAGTTGGATTGCCAATGGGAAAAGGGGCGAAGCGTATATAAAAGGTTCGATAGTCGAAATCAGTGCCAGGTTTGGCTTCTGGTTGTGCCAGATTTAGCCTGACTTTACCACAAGCTTGAACTCAAAAAAGCCCCTGAGCCAGAAGCTGGATCTGGCTGACCGAGCTGGCCAGAAGCTAGCCGAGCTGGCCAGAAGCTAGCCGAGCTGGCCAGAAGCTAGCCGAGCTGGCCAGAAGCTAGCCGAGCTGGCCAGAAGCTAGCCGAGCTGGCCAGAAGCTAGCCGAGCTGGCCAGAAGCTAGCCGAGCTGGCCAGAAGCTAGCCGAGCTGGCCAGAAGCTAGCCGAGCTGGCCAGAAGCTAGCCGAGCTGGCCAGAAGCTAGCCGAGCTGGCCAGAAGCTAGCCGAGCTGGCCAGAAGCTAGCCGAGCTGGCCAGAAGCTAGCCGAGCTGGCCAGAAGCTAGCCGAGCTGGCCAGAAGCTAGCCGAGCTGGCCAGAAGCTAGCCGAGCTGGCCAGAAGCTAGCCGAGCTGGCCAGAAGCTAGCCGAGCTGGCCAGAAGCTAGCCGAGCTGGCCAGAAGCTAGCCGAGCTGGCCAGAAGCTAGCCGAGCTGGCCAGAAGCTAGCCGAGCTGGCCAGAAGCTAGCCGAGCTGGCCAGAAGCTAGCCGAGCTGGCCAGAAGCTAGCCGAGCTGGCCAGAAGCTAGCCGAGCTGGCCAGAAGCTAGCCGAGCTGGCCAGAAGCTAGCCGAGCTGGCCAGAAGCTAGCCGAGCCGATGCTGCATATCGTTTTTCAAAACCTTTTCAAATTTAGCTCGAAATTGACCCAATTTAGCCATATAGCTGGCCGGTTAGGTGCCTTGCCTTGCCTTCTCTTAAGCGGAACGTTCAGAGTTCAATTACGCTTGCAAGATCAAAATGTTTTTTTTTAGATGGATTTTTTTTCTTTCGCAACATTTAAGGTAATAGGGTTAATAGAGGGAACGATCACAGTGCCATAAAATTGAATTTTTCGACCTTTAGATCTTATTTACTTTCCTTTGTTTGTATCTTATTATTAGTTTTCAATAAATCTATCTATCTATTTATTACTTTTTATCAACTCTTTAACTAATTTTAAGCTTACAGCTTACAGCTAGTGATTTTTTTAAGCTTACAGCTAGATTAACTTGAATGATTTGATTGATTGAAATGATTTGATTTAAATGATTGATTTAAATGATTGATTCAAATGATTGATTCAAATGATTGATTGAAATGATTGATTGAAATGATTTGATTCAAATGATTGATTCAAATGATTCTAGGGATCATCAACGGGTGGAAGTGGTGCGTCGAGCTCTTCGGGCACTCTTCGCGGTTCTTCCCTTGAGGGAATGAGTCGTGATGAGAGGATTGAAATCGAGGATTTGGAACAGTTTGCGGCACTCTTCAAGAAACAAAGGATCAAATTTGGTGAGTGAAAAGCAAATGCATAAATCCTAGTCATTTCTGAAGCAAAAACAAGAATCCTCGCTTTCTAATCAATTCAATTCCAATCAATTCAATTCTAATCAATTCAATTCAAGTCCAATTCAATTCTAATCAACTCAATTCATCAATTCCAATCAATTCTCTTTAGGTTTCACTCAAGGTGATGTCGGTCAAGCTTTGGGTAAAAGATATGGAACCGATTTCTCACAAACAACAATCAGTCGATTTGAAGCGATGAATCTATCATTCAAGAACATGTGTAAATTGAGGCCATTACTAAAAGAATGGTTGACAGACGCGGAAAGAGCAATTGCTAATGGAGCTTCGGTATCGGGTATGTTTTGAAGAAAACAAAGCTTTTCTAAAGAACTCGAGCAGAAAGGCGTAATGTCCGTCTTGTAGCTAAGCTCTTATCCACTACGGCACCAGCTCTTTGACGTCAAAGTATAAAAAGTAATCTCCAAGTTATTGTAATCACTGCTATTTTATCACTGTTATCATAGAATTTTGAAATCATTTAATAAGAAAGTACAAGGCTTCGTCAATCAAACAAAAAATTTGGTTGGATTTGATATTTTAGGCTGGTTGCTTTTAGGCTGGTTTCTTTTAAGCTGGTTGCTGATTTTTGTGAATAAATTTTGATAAAACAAATAGTTTTTAAAAGTTAACGCTCTAAGCTATCTAAATCTTATTAAAACTTTCTAATTCTGGCAGGTTTATGGTGCTTAGAAATGAGCTGAAAGTTGGCGGAAAAATTTGACTCTGCTGATAATGACCGAAATTTCATTATCATTTATTTATTAGGTAAATGCATAAGAAGACTTTCATTTGTCGACTTTAGCTTTGCTGCTTATATTTACAATTATTCCAATCAAAGAAACACTGTTTAAATATTAGGTAAATGCATAAGAAAATCGGATTTCAACATTTTCATCAATTCCCAACGATAGAAAACGATTTCCAACGAGCTGATGCTATAAACTAGAATCGATGAATGTTATTAACTATTTGAAAGTTGTAAATCTCCTCTACAAAATAGAATAAAACGTGTTTCAATTGATCGAACGATTGAAGAAATTTGCGAGGGCGAAATGCGAGTGAACAAAAAAGGGCAAAAAAAGGAATCGAGTCACTTTAGGGACAAGTTTAGTGTGGTCAGAATACAGTTAGTTTCCCAAAATTGAAGAATGTAGACGTTACGTCCGATCTAGACTCATTCTACAGTACTGGAGAATGAAATATCATATTTGGAAAACGATCGTCACTTTCGCGTGCGCTGAAATGCCTCAAAAAATACGGTATTTCTAAATATTAATATTACCATTGTGTAGCCCTTGAAAAGAGCTTTCAGAAAATGTATAACACTAATACTTTAAACTCAAAGACAAGGAAGTTACAGACGTGCGAATGTGACGATCGTTTTTCAAATATCATATTTCATTGTCCAGTACTGTAGATCGGACGGTGTTGGGCTGTTCCGATCGAGAGTCAATTGAGATCAAACGTCCTAGAATGAAGCCGATCACTCTCAGTTTGGATCGATATGATCGATTGGATCTGATTAAGAGTGATCGGCTTGATTCTAGATCGGAGGTTTGACCTCACTTGACTCTAGATCGGACGGATTTCTAGATGGGAACATATAAAAGCGTTACCAAAAAGACGATTTTGATGAATTTGAGCTTTTTTAAAGACTTGGAGCATTTTCATTAGGGAGATTCGAGCGATTCGAGCAGATTCGAGCCATTCGGGGTGATTCAGGTCAATCGGGCCAATCCGGGCTAATCCGGGCCAATCCGGGCCAATCCGGGCCAATCCGGGCCATTCGGGCCAATCCGGGCCATTCGGGCCAATCCGGGCCATTCGGGGCGATCCCCGATTGATCCGAATTGGCCCGATTCAGGTCAATTGGGCCAATTCGGGCCATTCGGGTCGATCGAGCCAATTCGGGCGATTCGGGCCAATTCGGGCCATCCGCGGCGATTCCCGATTGATCCGAATTGGCCCGATTCAGGTCAATCGGGCCAATTTGGGCCATTCGGGTCGATTCGGACCGATTGGGACCGATTAGAGCTAATTCGGGCCATTTGGTCCAATTCGAGCCAATCCGGGCCATTCGGGGCGATTCCCGATTGACCCGAATTGGCCCGAGTCAGGTCAATCGGGCCAATTCGGGCCGATTCGAGCCGATTCGAGCTGATCGAGCCAATTCGGGCCAATCCAGACCGATTCAGACCGATTCGAGTCAATTCGAGCCAATTCGGGTCGATTCAAACCGATTCAGACGAATCCGAAACCTTCAAACTGTTCATCTCTTTTCTATAAGGTTCTCTGAATCATGTTTATATCAATAATATATTCTGAAATCTATCCAGCCTTCCCCTTCTCGGCGTCACTATGCTCAAACTCGTTATTTTTTTGCCTTAAATTAAAGTCTCCTGCCGCTTGACTTTTCTAGAATGAACGACGAATTTTTTTGAGCACAAAGAACACTTAAAAACCAAGTCAAATCATCAACTAAATCTGTAAATTCGATGAAATTTTCAGAGCTCATCGATCCAGTGCCATCTCCATCATCAAATCTTCCTCTTTCATCTCTTCAGGTATCAAATCAAACTCAAATTTCACCAAAAACCAATCTTTCCTCAAATTCCATTGATTTATGCTGGTCTTCTGAGTCAGATTCTGAGCAAATCACGCATGAATTTCCCCATAATCCTTTGCACAAATCTTTATCGAAATCTTTATCTCAAATCTCTTGCTCCGCTTTCCGCACTAATCCCGTGAATTTGCCGGCTTTAGTGAAGCGATTGGATTTCTCTCCTTTACTCCATTCATCTCCATTACCGGAAAAATTTCGACGATCACCGATTGGATACGATTTACATTTGGAAAGGGATTTATTGTATCAAAATTTGACTCGAAAAAACCCATTCGTAGATTTACGCAGGTTTTGGAAAATATTAAAAGCTAAAAGATGCTTTAAAAGTCCAAAACTGAAAGATTCTAGAGTTCTAGACGAAGAAATGGATACTAGTGAACGATCTAGAATTGCTGATTCATTGAAATACATCTTTTCTACTGCTTATACTGGGAGAAGTCACGAGGCTGGGGGTTTAGAAGAAGTTCAAGAGTTGGAGGAGACGATAAATGAATCAACTTCTCAAATTGAGGCTAATGAAAGGCATACAGCTTCTAGAATTGTTGATTTAATGGAAGAAGATCCGCCGACTAATCCAATCCCTGGTGATCACAGTCTATTAGTGACGAATGATCCAATCGATGAAGATCCGGATTTGTATGAATGGACGAATCACCTATGGAATGGACAGGAGAGACCCTCGAATTCGGAAAGGGGAAACGATTGGAGAACTTTTTGGAATCATAACTCGTGGAATGGTACAGATTTCAATGCGGGTTTAAGATGGAGAGGACGAGGAGGAGAATGGGAAATGAGAGGATGCGGAGAGGGGATGGACGAGTATCGGGTACAAGAATGGCCGACAACGGCTAGTGGAGCGATTGGATGGGAAATGGTGGACACAACTGTTGATCTTTTCGGGGATTTAGCTGTTTTTGATGATGATTAGTGTACTTGATAGAGTGAAATAGAAAGTCAACTATTTGATTATGTTGTTGTTGTGGTTCTTAAAAAGAAACCAACACTTTCATCTGTAATTTCTACTGAATGTTGTGCTAGCTAGTAGCTAGTAGAAGCTAGTAGCTAGTAGAAGCTAGTAGCTAGTAGAAGCTAGTAGCTAGTAGCTAGTAGTAGCTAGTAGCTAGTAGCTAGTAGCTAGTAGTAGCTAGTAGAAGCTAGTAGTAGCTAGTAGAAGCTAGTAGCTAGGTAGCTTAGCTGCTGTGCTAGTAGGTGTAGCATGTAGCTGTGCTAGGAGCTAGTAGCTAGTAGTAGCTAGTAGTAGCTAGTAGCTAGTAGAAGCTAGTAGCTAGTAGTAGCTAGTAGCTAGTAGTAGCTAGTAGCTAGTAGTAGCTAGTAGAAGCTAGTAGAAGCTAGTAGTAGCTAGTAGGAGCTAGTAGTAGCTAGCTACTAGCCAAGATTTGATGACGATTGCTTAGTTGAATTGTTTAGTTGCTTAGTGAATAAGCTTAACGTTGATTTGTGTAACTTCTAGACTTCTAGGCTTCTAGACTTTATAGAACTTTCTATAGAGTCTCTACTCTATAGAATCTGATTTTCTCATTCTATAGAACTTTCTATAGAGTCTCTACTCTATAGAATCTGATTCTCTTCATTCAACCAATCAATCATCAAATTCTGGCTATTAGTTTACAAATACTGATAAATTAATCAATAGAAATTTGAAATGAAACTATTTTTAAGAACCACAACAACCTATGGACTCGAACACTGAATATTGTCTTGTTAAACAGATCAAACAGATCAGACTTGAACGTAATGTTGTGCTTTAGTTAGTAACTAACTTCTTTACTTAGGTAAAGGAGTTAGTTACTAACTTATCAACTTATCAGCCAGACTTATCAACTTTTCTAAAATGATTTCATACGAAAACTCAAGACAAAGTAAAAAGAAGATTATGTTTTAGTTAAAAGAAATTGATTAAGTTGAGGCTTTAAAATAATAGAGTGAAAGAAAACGAAGAAAATGAATATAAAAAGGGGAAACGAACTAAGGAATCTAACTATTTAGCATAAAGCTTAGCAGTAATTCATTGATGTTACAGTAAACAAATAGTTTCTACCGTAAGTTACTGTAGCGTTCAGAGATTGGAAACGTGAGATGTATGGATCTAAGGGTTACGGTAGCTAGAGGAAGTTTAGATCCGGGGCTACGATAACTAGGACATTCTTAAAGCAGCTAGCTGAATAATCTAGCTGGGCTACGGTAGCTAGGCTTCTTAGAGCAGCAAGGCTACGGTAACTAGGACATTCTTAAAGCAGCTGGGCTTCAGTAGCTAGGTTCTCTTACAGCAGCCGGGCTACAGTAGCTAGATCATTCTTAAAGCAGCTGGGCTACGGTAGCTAGGCTTCTTAGAGCAGCCGGGCTACGATAGCTAGGACATTCTTAGGCTATCGACAAGCCCACAAACTCAATACACTTTAAACACATTTATTCACACGAATAATGTCTTACAAACAAACATAAGCGCTCTAAGCTCTAAAGAAAACCGAATATATATGGTAAAAGAATCAAAAATCTAGCTCAGGATTGAAGCCTTGACCTCCCGACTAAGATACAAGCCAGTCGACCAGTTCTAAGCCAGTCGATCAGCTCTAAGCCAATCGATCAGCTCTAAGCCAATCGATCAGCTCTAAGCCAGTCGATCAGCTCTAAGCCAATCGATCAGCTCTAAGCCAGTCGATCAGCTCTAAGCCAGTCGATCAGTTCTAAGCCAGTCGATCATAGCGGCTTTTGTAAAAAAAGCTTTCATTTCACATATTTATTTGTCTTTTTGCTTTAAATTTTCTTTAAATTTTTGAAAGAAATTGCTTTTAATTGGTTAATTTATCGAAATTTATCGAAATTTCTTAAATTTTTTCACTTTTTGCATGCAGATTTCCATTTTTTTTGCTTGTTTGTTGTGGTGAATAAAGGAAAATACAAACTACAAAAGATTATTGATAGATTAAACATGATTAAACGTTTAAATATGTCTAATAGTCAAGTAAATAAAGCGATTTTCTCATTTAAAAAGCCATTTTCTCAAAGATTAACAATACGAAAACTCATTTTTCTCTATTTTCTTTAGAGATTTTGATTTAAACTTAAAAAACTTGACTATTTTGACATGTTTAAACGTGTTTAAACGTGTTTAAACGCTATTTTAAAAGCTAAAGTTTGTTAAAAAGCTATTTATAGCTAATATAGTCTTTAAAAACTATTATAATCAAAGAGAAAATCAAATTTTTAAACAAATTTGTAATCAAATTTGAAATCAAATCAATTTCTAATCAAATTTAGACTAATTCTTGTTATAAATAAGCAAATTTAGCATTCTATTTTCTTAAGAAACTAGACAAAAAAAGCTAAAAATCACTTCAAAACTCAAAAACCTAATTGATAAAAGTTTAAAATTAAAGAATAAACAATAAAAAGAACTGCTCTTGCGTAGTTTTTGAACGACTCGTTACACTTTAAAAGCCTATAACTTCCTCTAGAGACAAGATTTTGGTGAACCTTTTATATCATTGAATAGAGAACATTTCAGGCTTTTAAATGATACCTAATAGAGCTTGATTGGGTAATCCAATCCAAGAAAACCGGAGCCAACAAGATATGTTACTTTGGCTCTTGCGGGTATTTTAAATGACTCGTTACACTTTAAAAGCCTATAACTTCCTCTAGAGACAAGATTTTGGTGAACCTCTTATATTATTGAATAGAGAACATTTCAGGCTTTCAAATGATACTAAATAGAGCTTGATTGGGTAATCCCATCCAAGAAAATCGGAGCCAACTCTGAACCAATGAGACCTATCCAACTCGGGTGTTGTTTCGCATAGTTTGCATGGGAATTAAAAATCCAATCAAGCTCTCTTTGGTATCAATTGAAAGCCTAAAATATTCGCTGTACAATGATAAAAAAAATTAACACAAGTATTGTTTCTAGACAAAGTTATAGGCCTAGACAATTTTGGGCTTTTGCGTAGTTTCCGGGTATTTTGAACGACACGTAAAAGCCTAGAACTTCCTCTAGAGGCAATATTTTGGTGAACCTTTTATATCATTGAATAGAGAACATTTCAGGCTTTCAAATGATACTAAATAGAGCTTGATTGGATAATCCAATCCAAGAAAATCAGAGCCAACTCTGAGCAAATGAGGCCTATCGGGAGCGGGTGTCGTGTCGCCTAGTTTTTATGGGAATTAAAAAACTAATCAAGTTTTATTAGGTATCATTTAAAAGCCTAAAATGTCCTCTATTCGATGATATAAAAAGTTAGCAAAAATCAAATCTCTAGACAAAGTTATCGGTCTTCAAAGTGTGACGAGTCGGTCAAAATACCTGGATTCTTTCAAAATTCTCGGGAATTATACAAGAGCCAAAACAACAGATCTTAAAACCTTTTAGACTGAATTTACTCATTTTTAGCTAAATTTTCATAAAAAAAAACTTAAAAGAGACAATAAAAAGAACACTTTTTGACTGTAATTGAATCATTTTCTGATCAGCTATTGACTTTCGTTCTCAATCATTTACTTTTCCATTTTTCTTTCTTTTTTGAAAGACCAGTATAAATTAAAGTTTCTTAAAAAACAAAGAAAGAGTTACTAAAGATCAAAACTTAATTCAATTTCCAGAATCGAGACGATGAGGGAGAAACGTCAGCCTCAGTTTCACCTCTACTTTCACCCAGCACTTCTGGTTTCTTTTTATTATTATTACAGTACAGTACAGTACAGTACAGTACAGTACAAGTACGTGCAAGTACAGTACAAGTACAGTATAGTTCAGTACAGTACAGTACAGTACAATACAAGTGCATGCAAGTACAGTACAAGTACGTGCAAGTACAGTACAAGTTCGTGCAAGTACAGTACAAGTTCGTGCAAGTACATGCAAGTACAGTACAGTACAGTGCAAGTACGTGCAAGTACATGCAAGTACAGTACAGTACAGTGCAAGTACGTGCAAGTACAGTACAGTACAGTACAGTACAAGACAATACAAGTACAGTACAAGTACGTGCAAGTAAGTACAGTACAGTACAGTACAAGACAATACAAGTATAGTACAAGTACGTGCAAGTACAGTACAGTACAGTACAAGTACAGTACAAGTTCGTCCAAGTACGTACAAGTACTTACAAGTCCAGTACAGTACAGTACAAGTACAGTACAAGTACGTGCAAGTATAGTGCAGTACAGTACCGTACAGTAAAAGTACAGTAAAAGTACGTGCAAGTACAGTACCGTACAGTACAAGTACGTGCAAGTACAGTACGGTATAGTACAAGTACGTGCAAGTACAGTACGGTATAGTACAAGTACGTGCAAGTACAGTACAGTACAGTACAGTACAAGTACGTACAAGTACTTACAAGTACAGTACAGTTCAGTATTTTTTTTAATGTTTTTTATGAATTTTAAACACTTTACAAATTAAATTATCTCAAGAATACTTATTAAATAGCTTTTTTTATAATCTAATCATTTCATTTTAAGGCACATCTCCGTTAAAAAAACGCCGAAAACGAACGAATCTTGACCTACAACAGAGACAAGTTTTGGATATTGTTTTCAAGTAATTTTTTTTTTAATTTTATTATAATTATATAAAGGATTTTAAAGATTAAGAGAAAATTAATAAATTCTAGAAGTTAAAGACAAGACTAGCAATCTACTTTTGATTTTAGAATGAATCCCCGTCCTAGTCACGAACATATGGCTGAGCTAGCTGATCAGTTGAAGTTGGAAAGAGATGTGAGTTCGCCTGGCAAGAGAATTATCGATTTTAGACTAGAAGAAAACTTTAAACATATTGTAAAGGCTTTTTGCTTTGTTCTAATCAATCGGTTTACTTGAAAAGGAAACGATTCTACAGGATCACCGCCAATTCTGACGACAACTTTTTGGAAAAGTCTTTGTACGGTCTCATTCAAGGACTTGTAAAATGAGTTGTATGCATCCGATTGTGAAGCTTTTTGCAGCTAAATATAGCCAAGATTTAGGGCTACAATTCTATATATAACACTTAAGACTTTGAAAGAAATCAAGCTAAATAACTACTTCGAAAAGTTGTCGTTAGAATTCGTGGTGATTCATCAATCTCATTTAGGGATCTTGCTCATTCAATGACTTGTAAAATGAGTTGTATGCATCTGATTGAGAAGCTTTTAGTAGATAAATGTAGCCAAGATTCAGGGCTACAATGCTATATACAACATTTGATACTTTGAAAGAAATTAAGCAGCACCTCTGGAAATTTGAAAATGGCAGCGCGATAGAAATCGTGCTCATTCAAGGACTTGTAAAATGAGTTGTATGCATCCGATTGTGAAGCTTTTAGTAGATAAATATAGCCAAGATTTAGGGCTACAATTCTATATATAAGACTTGATTAAAAAAAAAAAAAAAAAAACACTTCAAAATTTAAAAAATGGAAAAAAAAAAAAAAAAAAAAAAAAAAAAATCCAAATAAAAAAATAAAAAAAAAATTAATTTTATAAAAAACATAAATAAAAATTTTAAAAAAAAAATAAAAAAAAAATTTAGAAAAAAAAAAATATAAAAAAAATTGATACTTTGAAAGAAATCAAGCTAAATAACTACTTCGAAAAGTTGCCGTTAGAATTCGCGGTGATTCATCAATCTCATTCCAGGTGGTGCGCGTTTGGTTCTGCAATCGGCGTCAGAAAATGCGAAAAGTGGATGATGTGCCTGGAGGATTCGATCCATCAATGATTCAATCACTATTCTCAAGCGTAAACCAATCGGCGATATCACCAAAAAGAGAGGGATCAGAATCGCCGGGTTTAGAGATCGATGAAGCTGATGATGGTTAAAGGATTGAAAATTTTCTAAACGCACTCTTTCTAGCGCACTGTAATGCTCAATTTTCTTAGACAAGCAAGCCATCAATGCACCAGAAAGAATGCGTTTATGAGATCTTCAAAAAAGTACACGAAATTTCTCGATTTTTGGTTTAAAACTGGACATAAAACTGGATTTTCAAAAAGCTAAAAGTGCCTGTTTTGTTTTTTTTCTTATTTTCTTTTCATTTCTTTTTATTTCTTCTCTTTATTACCTCATTTTTCTTTGTTTTATTCGATTTTATTCGATTTTCGTCGATTTTAATCGATTTTATTCGATTTTATTCGATTTAAATCCAAGAAAACTACGAGAAATTCGATTTTCTTTAAAGAAATTCTCATTTTGAACGCTTTTTTCTTCAAATTTGTTTCAAATTCAATTCAATTTCAATTCAATTTCAATTCAAATTGAAGAATTTGAAGCTTTTCACACTGCCTCTCCCCCTTTTCACCCTTTCACCAACTCAAATACAGCCTTTTTTCGCATTTTTCTACTGTTTTTTCAACAAATTTCATTTTGCATTTCGTTTTCTTTGCGATTTTCTGATTTTCGGCCATTTTTCCTTTGTGATTTGTTAGATTTTTGATTTTTCTTTTTTCTTTTATTCTTTTATTCTTCTTTTTCTTCTTTTCTCTTAGTTCCTATTGAGATTTTTGATGGAAATTCTTTTTTTGATTCATTTGATTCATTTGATTCGTTTACCTGTGAAATGTCCCCTTCTAACTAGTCGAAAAATTTCGAAATCCCGTTTGTTTTTGAGATATTTTATATCGCCCGGTTGTCATTTATTCAATTTCGGTGTTATTTTGGGGAATTTTTGGGATACTGTAGAAAGGAATGTAGAAAAAACGAAAGAAAGAGAGAGAAAGACGGCGGAGATCGGCTTCTTAAGGCGAAACTTGACCCGACCATCCCTCTGGAGACCAGCCGAGTGGTTAGTGCCCTCGACTAGCGCCCGAGACCACCACCCATCAGGTCCTGGTTCGACCCCGGTCCCTGCACATTTTGTCGAAAAACTAGAAAAAATGGACTTCGGCTTCTTAAGGCGAAACTTGACCGGGTCCCCACTGCCCCCTGATGGCCGAGTGGTTAGCATCCTCGACCACGAGCCCCGCTGCTGCTCGACCAGGGCCTGGTTCGACCCCCGCTGCTGCTCATTTTCTAGAAAAAATGGACGTCGGCTTCTTAAGGCGAAACTTGACCGGGTCCTCACGGGCCCCCGATAGCCGAGTGGTTAGCATCCTCGATCACCACCTGTCAGGTCCTGGTTCGACCCCCGCTGCTGCTTCTAGAAAAAATGGGCGTCGGCTTCTTAAGGCAAAACTTGACCCGGTCGTCACCGCCCCCCGATAGCCTAGTGGTCAGCGCCCTCGACCACGACCCGTCAGGTCCTGGTTCGAGCCCCCGCTGCTGCTCATTTTGTAGAAAAACTAGAAAAATGGTTGTCGGCTTCTTAAGGTGAAACTTGACCGGGTCATGACCGCCCCGATAGCCTAATGGTTAGGCCCTTGACCACCAACCGTTAGGACCTGGTTCGATCCCCCCCCATCCATCAAACTCGTCTTTTTCCACAGTATCCCAAACTCTACTTCATGACATTTTTGAGTATTTCCCTAATCACAAAACCCCGAGTTACTCCCCTCACAAATTTCTACTTACCCAGTGGTTTTTGTTTTGGTTCTTTCTTATGTCAAGTCATAGTCATTTTTATTACCCTAAAATTTCAGGGCTCAATGCTCAATGACCCAATTTTTCATTCATTCGCATTTCGTTGAAATAGGATTTTTCTTCTTCAATAAAAAAACGAATCTTTTCGATTTTCTTTTGTTGCTTTTTTTGATTTTCTATATTTATGAGATAAATGTTGCTATTAGGCTAAAAAAAACGATTAAAAACAGGCAATGAGGGAAGATTTCTGAAATTAAATAGAAAAAAAGAGAACTTTATTAGACAAGAAATTAGAAAAATAAAAAATTTCAGAAAAATTTCTGAAAAACAAGCATTATTGAATTCAAAAAAATGAGAAAATGACGAAAATCTTTGCTTTTTTGGATTTTAGCGTACCTTCTTTCGATTTACTGCTATTAATAGTGAATTTTTGTACTTCATTTTAGACCTTTAATGTGCCACTCTTTGAAGATCAGAGATTGCCGATGAAATTATGACATAAATTTGGTTAATGCGAACTTAAAGAGGTGTTAGCAAAAGCGGTAAATTATTTGCACTTTTCAACACACTTTTCTACCAACTCTGATTGATCATTTCTAGTTTTTTCTTTTTTCTTGTACGATGTTCGCTGTTTTGCGGCCTTCACCAGCTCTGAAGAGCTGGTGAATGGTAATGGCTGGTGAATGGTAATGGCCGGTGGATTGTAGTGGCTGGTGAACGGCAATGGCCGGTGAATGACAATGGTCGATGAATGGTGAATGGTAATGGCCGGTGAATGGTGAATGGCCGGTGAACGGCAATGGCCGGTGGATGGTAATGGCCGGTGAACGGCAATGACCGGTGAACGGCAATGGCCAGTGAATGGCAATGGTCGGTGAACGGTAATGGCCAGTGAACGGCAATGACCGGTGAACGGTAATGGCCAGTGGACGGCAATGGTCGGTGAACGGTAATGGCCAGTGAACGGCAATGGCTGGTGAACGGTAATGGCTGGTGAACGGTAATGGCTAGTGAACGGCAATGGTCGGTGAACGGTAATGGCCAGTGGACGGTAATGGTCGGTGAACGGTAATGGCCAGTGGACGGCAATTGCCGGTAAATGGTGAATGGCAAAATCGATATAGAGAGTAAAAAAAGCCTGGGTACAGAAAAATGACTGCCTTTTCAAGGCTGTATAGCTAAATACCTGTTTTCTAATTTGTTTCCGAGTTGAAAACAGTGAGAACTAAAATTGTGAAGAAACTGATGGTTGGTTAGAAGTTGGTTGGTTAGAAAACGTTGGTTAGAAGTGGGGGAAAAGTGATTTGTTAATTTTCATAGGCGTGGATTTGGCGCAAAGGATTTTGGGGTGAAAACAGGCACTAGTCGCGGCACTAGCACCTCAACTTTGATAGACTTGAGCTAAAGGATGTTCGAATTTGATCTGCTTTTCAGTTTAGTGCGTTTACGTGTTCTTAAACTGGTTTTCTTGTAGAAATCTTCGATCTTTGTTAAAGCTGAATCAACTTTAGAGTTTTTTCGATCACTTTCTCGTGCGGTCACTCTCTTAGAACTTCTAGCTACCGTAGTCGTCCTCAATCTATCGCTTTACAATATTATTTTCATTTTTATAGTCTTTATGTGATCAGTTACAGGCTGATGGTAGCGTTTTATCACTGCCGAAAGCTTAGCTAAGTAATAATATCAAGATAATCGACCTAATAGCTATAAAAACTACATAGTATTGGTTAAAGGTAATGTAAAAATATAAAGATTAGTTTTATAATGTGAAGATAAACATTGGGATTACGGGATTACAGGGTTACGGTAGCCAGCAGGCGAAAAAGCCAAGCTTTGCCCACTTTTTTTGGCTTTTGACTTGGTTTGGCCTGGATTTTGCGGCCATTTGAAAAGAATTGATGTGGGGCCAACAGTACGATACACTACTCTGGGAATTCCTTTGTCATTTTTCTCACCTCTCATGTGATGGTCGAGCGAAATGCCCAGAAACAGTTCTTCTCACGCCGAGCATCGCGATTCTCATCTCCTCTTCGACGATCTCGCCGTACCGAATGTTGAAAGACTTAAGATTGTCTTTTAAAGGACAAAAACATTAACGACCTCTTGCGTGGCTACCCGGTTTTGAAAGAATCTAGGTATTTTGGAAAAATCCAGGTATTTTGGACAATTCTTTATGAAACATGAACACATGAAAAAGTGCAAAATTAGAGGTTTGGCTTGGCTTGGCTTGGATTGGCTTGGCTTGGCTTGGCTTGGCTTGGCTTGGGTTGGCTTGGCTTGGGTTGGATTGGCTTGGATTGGCTTGGCTTGGCTTGGCTTGGCTTGGCTTGGGTTGGCTTGGCTTGGGTTGGATTGGCTTGGATTGGCTTGGCTTGGCTTGGCTTGGCTTGGCTTGGGTTGGATTGGCTTGGCTTGGCTTGGCTTGGCTTGGGCTGGCTTGGATTGGCTTGGCTTGGCTTGGATTGGCTTGGATTGGCTTGGCTTGGCTTGGGTTGGATTGGATTGGGTTGGGTTGGGTTGGCTTGGCTTGGCTTGGCTCTTCGTCCAGCTCTGGTAGCCAGTTCCGGTAGCGGGAAACGCTTTAGAGAAGTTACATCGATTTCTATTAAAGTAAAAATTCGAATCCCTTTTTCTGTATCTATAAAACAACAGAATTGCGTTTTTTAAAATCATAGACATTTCTCTTTTACTCTTTGTTTACAAACGATTCTCTGAAAAAGGCTGAAAAAGTGGAGCCAATTTGTTTTTTTTTGGGAATTTTGATAAACTATCAGTTTACGAATTGATAAAATCGCTTTTAAAAGAGAAAATTCTCTAAATTTATATTTTATAGATAGTTTTAAAGATAAAATTATAGATTTACAATAAAAGATGTTGCTAGTGTTTGCGACAATGATAATCGGTGCTTTGGCGAGTGGAGGAGAGATTGAGGTATCCTCTAGACTCTTCTAAACTCTTCTAAACTATTCTAAACTCCTCTAAACTCTAAACTAATCGATTCTAATCTTTTCTTTAGATCTTTATTGATTTTAAATCTTTTTAGATTCCTGAGGATGTGGCTGTGAGAACGGTTGGAGTAAAGGGGAAACTCATGTGTGGGACAAAAGAACTCCAAGGTGAGTGACAGAAATTTGACAAGCATTAGCTTCCCTCTCGTTCTTCTTGTTCGCAAACTCTTCTTTATAAATGAAGCAAATCAATGTCTGCTTTAATTTAAATAAAAATAACTATTCTATTTAGCTCATTTTTAGGAGAATTTGAAGCTTTAAGCTCAAATCGAA